>APFE031253690.1:4573-42103 GCA_000404065.3 Pinus taeda | reverse complement strand
ACTTCAGATGTTGAGTTACTTCAATACCAAGATAGTAATGAACATATCCCAAATCATTCATTCAAAACCTTTCCTCAATTCCTTCTTTATGGATGCAATGTAGCTCTGATTGTTCACTGTCATCAAAATATCATCTACATATACCACAAGATATACAACTGTTTTTCCAACTTTCTTGACAAACAAAGTTGCATCATCAAGATCATAATGTTTGAAATTGAGTTTCAGAAGATGCTCAATTAATTTTTCATACCAGGCTCGCGGTGCTTGCCCGAGGCCATACAAGGATTTCACAAGTTTTCATACTTTATGTTCATGTCCTTTCATAACAAATCCTTTAGGCTAGGACATAAAAACATTATCTTTTAGATCTCCATTCAAGGAAGCAGTTTTTACATCCATTTGATGGACTTTCCAACCATTCTGAGCTGCTAAGGAAAAGAGTATCCGGATGGTAGCCCATTTTTTTGTGGGGACAAAAGTATCCTCATAATCGACCCCTTCCTTCTGTGCAAAACCTTTTGCCACACACCTGGCTTTGTGCTTGTCAAGTGAGCCATCAACTTTATACTTGTTCTTGTAGACCCACTTGCGGCCAATTGGTTGTGTTCCCAATGGAGGATCAACCAGCTTCCAAGTGCCATTCTTTATCAAGGCATCATACTCCTTTTACATCGCTTCTTTCCATTGATCATGAGAAGCGGATTCTTTGAAGGAATTTGGTTCAAAATCTGCAGACAGATTTAATTCACAATCATAAGAAACATCCTTATCAATAGGTGAATCAGAGTCATCTACATCACCTCCATTTTGCCAGTTTGGATTTCTTGTTCCTGTCTTTCCAACCTCATTAGGATGAAAACTTTCAAGTGACTTTGTCAGCCACTTTGGAAGACCTTTCTGAGATGGTCCAAGCTGCTCAGTTAATTGAGTTGGCACTGAATCGAGATTGAGTCTCCCAATTCTGTCAATCATATCACTCAAAGTATCATTGGTGGTTGGAGTTTCATGTGGGGGAGAGAATGATTCAGAAGAAGATTCCATAGATTGAACCAGTATAGGAATCCCCCCCTTCAAGATGTGGAACCTGATTATCAAATTCTTGAAATGATTTTTCATTTGCGAATCTATCCAAGCGATCAAGTTGCCGCTCAACAACATTGCAGATTTGGATGATTCAAGAAAGATTACATCTCTAGATACAATAAACTTTTTATTAACTTCATCATAGAGACGGTATGCTTTGGAGGTGTTTGAATACCCCAAGAAGATACACTTATGACTCCTTACACCAATTTTGTTTCTATGTACTTTTGGTATCAAGGCATAATAGGTGGAACCAAAGACCCTAAGATGCTTTACCGAAGGAATGTGACCATACCACATTTCATAAGGAGTCTTATTTCTAATAGCATTAGATGGACATCTATTCTTTACATATACAACACATACAATTGCATCAACACAAAACATCAATTTTACATTCTTGAAAAACATCATGGAGCGCACCATATTTAATATTCTCTTATTCATTCTTTCATCTACTCTGTTTTGTTGGGGATTATAAGGCACAATTGTTTGATGTTTGATCCGATGTTGGCGAAGATAGTTTTAAAATTCATTTGAAGTGTATTCTTTTCCTTTATCAGTGCGAATAGAGCCAATATGAGATTGTGCATCATTTTCAATCCATTTATGAAAGTTCTTGAATGTTTGAAAAGCATCAGATTTGTTCTTCAATAAATAAACCCAACACATTCTCGTGTAGTCATCAATAAATGTCATTATATATTTTTTTCCATTTGCAGAAGGAACATGCATTGGACCACATAAATCTGAATGAATGAGTTCAATTTTTCTATGTGCTCTTGAATGTGAATCATGAAAAGACCGTTTGCTATGCTTTCCTAGGATGCAAGCATCAAATTGCTTAAGTTTCCAAGGAATTGTAGGCAAATCAACAACACCATTTTTCTTCAACAAGCAGAGATTGTCATAGTTCAAATGTCCAAATCTAGCATGCCATAATAAACTTGATGGAAGTGTACCTTCTTGATGATGAGAATTGCATGAGAAATGTTGTGCACGAGTAGAGGTTCCTTGCAACTTGAGAAGCCTTTCTTCTTCTATTCCCCTCATGACAAGTGAGTGGTTAGATGCTTTCCTTACCTCAAGCTTGCCATCAAACATATGAATGGAGTGACCTTGCTGGTGGATGTGGACCAAGGACAACAAGTTTCTCTTGAGTTGTGGGAGATAGAGAACATGATGTAGAAGAAAGTCTGGAAGACCAGGAAATTTAAGCCTGATTGTGCCAAGCTCTGATGGCTTGATTTTTGATTGGTATGTAAAGTATACTGCTCCACATACATTGTCAGTAAATTCTTCAAAAAAATATTTTCTATGAGTCATGTGGCAAGTTGCTCCTGAATCAAGCAACTAGTCATTTTTCCAAGAAGCAATTAAAGAATTAAATAAATCTTCATTTACTCCAATATTACATTGTGCCACAACATAGTGAGCGGATTCAGGTGCTTTACCTTTGTTTGTATCATCAGTTTTACCTTTCTGTTGGTTTCTTTTCTGCTCAATTTTGTCCCATGGTAACTTGCATCTAGAGGCATCATGTGATCCATTTCTCTTGCAGCGTATGCAGTGAAAATCTGCCTTTTCTCCTTGAGAGTGTCTGCCCCCCCCCGCCTCTAAAATATCTTCCTCTTCCTCTTCGACCACCTCTTCCTATTGAATGCATACTGTAACAAAAAACTTCTGCTGCAAAACTTTTACTCTTAATGGGAAAAATAAGACGGGACAACAAATCCAAATGTCAATTGGCATTCATCTAGACAACGTTAAAGTATAAAATATATGGGTGAGATAGCCAAAATGTGAGTGGCTATGTATATATATATATATATATATATATGGCAGCCTAAATATACCATAAATATATATAAAAAAGTTGTGCAGCGCTAAACACGAAGCTTTACAACACATACAAGAAGGTTTATATCAGAGTTCCATCAGTGTCATAGTGGCCCTTCATGCAGTACTCCCAACTTGAATTCACCACATATCAATCCAATACCATGTGACCCATATAAGTGTTTTGCTTTAAACCTCATATAAATCCACCATTATATATGTATATGCCATACATCCCCTTTATAAAAAAAAACTCAATTACCATACATCCCTTTGTATATGTATATACCATACCATTGATGTAATCTTTTCACCATTTAAGAAAACCATTAGGTCTTCATAGAAAAAGGGATTTTCACAATTTAAAAACATTATTTGGTCCTCATAAAATTGGATAGTGCATAGTCAATTTACCAACACATGTAATGGCTTCAAGAGAAAAACCCAATGCATGGTACTCACCATAGAAACCAATGCATTGCATAGTCAATGCAACATCAACAATTGTTAGTGGGATTTTGATAGAGATACTCCACACTCACTGCATCATACAACCCATTTTCAAATGCAGAGATTTCATAGCCCATACAATACCATGTGCAATAGAAGAAAGAATTAAATCGTCTTCAATACTGTTGATACTGTACCAGCGTTCAAAACAGCGTATATGAAACAACGTTTATATGGAGGGAGCAACATATATGAAATAGCTACCAGGAGCAGTTTATATCAAACAACGTTTATATGGAGGGAGCAACGTATATGAAACAGCTACTAGGAACAGTGTATATGAAATAGCGTTTATATGGAGGGAGAAACATATATGAAACAACTACCAGGAGCAGCATATATATGACACAGTGTTTATATCAGCGTTTACCAAGAATTTCATACAAGGATTGAACCTGGAGCGCTATTATACCAGCGTGGAGAGAGCAACCATGTATGGAGGGAGGCTGGCTAGCGTGGAGAGAGCAGGTCTGGGTTTTGAAGGAGCAACAATTGCTACAATAGAACTTCTTCAAGGATACTAGACAACGTTATATGCAACAATGTTATGTACATAATATTCAAAAGCGTTTATGGAGAGAGCAGCATGATATACCAACGTATGGAGGGAGCACCCCATTACAAAGCTTTACGAACGGACACCATTTACAAAGCTTTACCAATGGATCAACATTCAGAATTAATTATGGCACACAGAGCACACAATGGTAGTGGACAATGGACAGAGAGCAGTAGGCAGAAGGGAGTTACAACTATTTTGGGAGCTAGCTTTGATACCATGTCAGGCCAAGCAGTAACTCCTCAAGGAAAAAATTATTCGTATTTTTATTCCATCAGGTAGGTCTTCCTTATATACATGAGGGAGAGACTGTTTAGTTCATCTCCCGATGACTATTCATATTACTTATTTATCTATTTACATATATTCACCCAATCATGAGGATTAGGTGTCAACAGTAACTTTTTGTTTATGGTGCTAGACCTAGAAAAATTCATGGCATCTCCCCGGTAAGAAGTCCCAACTAGACCTCATACCGTTTGGATTAGGAGTCCCAACAGTTGGTGGTAATGTAATTCCTTGACCGCAGTAGCGCGCAAAGATAAATATGATAACTTTGGGTTGAAGCAAGTGTGTGGCCTTGCGTCAAATCAAGTGTGATGTATATGGGTTCTAACACATGAAGGGGAAAAGGAAGTGTGCCCCTTAGAAGCCTGTAATACTATACAACTTGAAAGGAACACACAAGAAGAAAGACATCACAAGCTAAAATGTAGAATAGTCCACAAATTAAAGTGACATGTTAATCCAATAACACACATTCTTCAAGATTCATACAATTGCATACAAAGTAGTTCATCAGCAAAGTGTAATTTAAAAAACATACTTTGCTAAAGAAACCAGAATAGTCCAACTACCATAAAAGCATATGCATGAAAATGTGTTGGCTCTATTATTATTATTATTATTATAAGTGAAATATTCATCCATACATACACCATTGATGGCCACTAGCCCTAATAGTAGAACATTATATTCAAGAACCCCTACTCCTCCAAATACGTATACTCGCTCTACATTGTGGAGAAGCCAAGGATTATCACAATACTCCCAAGCCTTTTCTAAGCCTAAGTCTAGCCAAAATCTTGGCTCTCAAAAGCCTGTTCTATGAGTTATGAGGTTCTATTTATAACAAAGGGTGGGGTGATCCTTGACATTCCCCTTTGTGACTCTTTGAATTCCTCATGACTCTTCAAATTCTTTACAAGTAAATCATTACATAACATGATGACTTTTCACATTTCACTAATGACACTTGGAATTTCATTTAGAAAATATTTAAAAATAATATTACATTTTCCACATGTACCCACATAAGACAAAATAGGCTAGAGATAGCCTAGCAAGACAAAACACTATGACTCTGAAGTTTGGGGAAAGACAAACTCGGAAACCTCCACTTGGTGCTTCTCGGTCACATATTGATGCCAAGCTTGGTACTACATGAGGGTGTCCCCAAACTTCTTGATGGTGTTATTATGAAAGCAGACTCTTGCCTCCTTGGAATTCGGGTAGATGGTCTTGGAACCTGTATCCGACTCATTTTGAAGCATGTGAAACATGGTGTTAACCTTGACAAGACCACTGATGTACTTATGCATGTTGTGTGCATTCAACTCCAAATATTCCCTGGTGGCCTCTCGTCTTAGCTGCTCCATGTACTCATTGATCTCAAGCCAGACTTGGTTCTTGGGTTTGGACTCAATGAGGGAACTGATTGATGGGATCCTATTCTTTCTCACCATGACATCCAAATTGTTGTACAACCACACATATGAGGCCTGTATGCGGTTGATGAAAGGGGAAAGTTTCTCATAGTTCTAGATCAACATCCAAACCTTTCCTTTCTCCAGATTTTCCCATGGCTTCTATTGGTTGATAAAAGGTTCCTTTTAAAACTCCTAATTAGCCCACATTAATCATCAACCCAGGCAAGTCCTCTTATTTCAAGAGTGTACACAGTATGTGGCTACTATTAATTCAAAGAGTAATGTTTCCTAAATTGTAGTATAGATTTTGACACAAGAATAATGGATGCATCTAATAGACTCCAATTCTAACTATTAAAGGAAATATCAAAGCTCAATCCTCTATTGAAATCAAATCTTACAGCAATTCAAGTAACAACATCATCAGCTGAGAGCACAGTAATAATAACTCACCTCTTCTTAGCTGATTCAATCTAAACTATACTCAATCTCTATAAAGCAACCAAGATAGGAAAAATATCAATTCTGAGCATCTAATGGCAATAATTAAACTCTTACAGATGATTAAATCAATGTGATGCACTATCTAGATAATTCACACTGTAATAAACAAAATTCAGATCAAATGATAGCATTGTAAATTATAACAGAACATACACTAGTTCAATATAAGAAAGTAATGAACAACTAATAAAATAAACTCACAGAAACAGGAAATTATCAAACCAACCAAAATTTAGAAGAATCAGAAATATAACACAAGAAAGCAGTTAAATCTTCTAGAGGCTTGGCCCTTAGCCGCTAGCGAACACTGCTAAATTACTTCAGATAATGCGATGGAAAAGCAACTTCAATTATATATTAATCATCGAACTTATGTAGCATTACAATATAATCACATTCTCCAATAGTGCAAGTCTATAATTAAATTTACAACTTGAAAAATAACAGAGATTCCTCCCTTTCTTCCTACAATCGCTTTCTTTTATAATTAGAAAGGGGTAAATAGTAAATGGTAAATGCGATCCCTCAGGATCTCTCGATCCTAAGGGATTCACAACTGATTTCTAACTTCAGACATCTTTCCTATTCTGCGTTGATCCCTTTGATTTTCTCTCAGCCTTGTCCGCAAGATCCTGAGGGATTCACAACTGATTTCTAACTTCAGACATCTTTCTTATTCTGCGTTGATCCCTTTGATTTCCTCTCAGCCTTGTCTGCAACCAACGTGTTCCTTCCTTTGCTTGTCGGATTTTTCTGTTCCAACGTTAGGGAACAACAATCATTCCTTTTGTTGCTTTCCTACATAAAGAAGGGTAAAAGTTAGCTAAATTGTAACTGCAAATAATTCCTTTATTTCTTACCATAATTCCTCCATATATTAGCACATTAAGATATGAAAAAGATAAGAATCAAGGGAAACAATGATGAACTTAATAGTAAATACATACCCATTTTGTAACTCAACATACTCCCCTGCTTACCATGTTTCATGTCCTCATGAAAAGAAAGTAATTCTGATGGAGTATAGTTAAAGAGTAGGCTGGACAAGGAGCATCAAAAATTGGTCTGAAACCATGATGTTGAGCTAAGAGTGCAAAAGCGGGCCCTTCCTTTGCTTCAGGAAATTCATATATGGCCCTGTAACCTTCAGGAGGATACCAAATGATGGGGCTATGAAACCGACATCCTAACCAATAGGGTACTTCTCTTAAAATGAGGTTGCTATAGGTGACAAAATGGGCTACAGCTGCTTTAAAATTTCTGTAATTAAATGGCTCCCTATCCTGCACACTACTAGTAGAGACCATCCACCTAAGCTTGGATGCAACTAGAGAGCTTTCTTGAATGGATTGAAAATATGCTACTCCATTCTATACAATCTCCTTATGAATAGGCCCTAAAATTTTAATCACCCCTTCCCTTGTCATTAGACTCTTATGGTTGGCAAGCATTTGCAAAGGGTGCTTGAGTTCAATTCTTACCCAAAGATCTAATCCATGCTTTTTCCTTTGAAATGCGTTATGAGCTTTGAACCATTTAAGTTGATTGACTGCAAATGCGATAAAGGCCTGGAATTGAACATCTCCCACAAAAGGGTTGGGGTTCTTTTCCACCTCGTCCTTTAATAAAAAATTGTGCATGTAAAATTCACAAAGCAAACTTTGAACCTTTACACCATGCTATTTGCAACAATTTATAAAATATTCTACTATTTTTAATTCAATTGGTTTTCCAGCTCTCACGGCTTTAATTTTCAACAACAAGTATCGTTCTAACAAAAACAAAGCATAATTAGTGGCGGGAGCCTTGCATACCAAGAAATCTATATATAATGAGCAAATGGTGTAAGTCCGAGTTATAACCCTATCTAATTTGAGCTTGATTCTCTCTATTTTCTCTTCTGCTTTTTTGTATCTGTTAAAGGTCTCGCTCTCTATTGCATTCATTTCCCGAAGTTTCCTTTGCAACTCTTGATATTTTTACTGGGAAACAGTTTCTTGTTCGAGCCATTCTAATGCGAGACGAGCCTGTGCTAATTCTTCCTGCAGATTCAGTATAATGGGGTCATTGTGTGCCATGACGTCTTTAGCTTGTATGCATGTTTGAGTGCTTATGCTATGAGAAAGGATGTGTTCTGTCTGAATCTCTTTATTATGGGAGGTCCAAGCCTCTGTCTGAGTAGCCATGTTATAAGAGGGTACATCCTCTATCTAAGTAGCTATATCTATGAAAATTGCATGTTTTTATTCTTGAATGATGACTGGTTGAGTGGGTATGGGCTCAGTTTGAGTCCCTATAGCCCTACCTTCATGTAACTCAGTATGTACAGCTATATTTACTATCTCCGGGGTTTTGTCCTGAACCTTTCCCCCTGATATTTCTTTTATTTTTCTTTAGAGCCTTTTTACTATTTTGCGAAGCTTCTGCTATTATTTCCTAGGATTTTTCAATTTGGCTCTATACTTTTTCGGAGGAGCAACTGTTCTACTGGTATTCTCGTTAATATTTTCTACTTCTAAAGAGCCTGGTTGCTCACCTTTGCTCTGTTCTAAAAGGATGTGTCTCCTGATTGATTATCAGCTTCCCAAAGAATCTCTGTCTCTACTTCTTCTCCTTGGCCTATGTTCTCTGTACTTAGGCCTACCTGGCTATTTTCTACTAGAAGCATGTCAGTGGATTGGTTCTCTGCTTCCTGAATGGCCTCTACATTTGTTTCTGCTTCATGGCTTGCATATTTTAAGGGAGATATAATTCTGGTGTCGCCAGCATTCTCAGGAGATTGGGTTGCTCCTAAATTAAGATTGAGCGGGCTTTCAAGCTCCATGTAATCATTCATGTTGGCCATGACCTGGGCCAATTCAAAATCGTGCAACAAATCACCTTGGGGACTCATGCTTGGTGTTGAGGGAAGTCTCGATTCGTTTCTTTGTTCTTCTCCAAAATGCATTTTTTCTTCCTCATGGTCTGATTCAGGGTTATCCTAGCCTTCTAATTCTAGCTGCAAGTATCGTTCACTTATTGGGCTAGATAATTCTATAAGTTGACTGATACTACCTTGAGGATTTTCAGCCGCTCCTAATCTTGACCTCAACCTTGTGGATCGTCTGCGCTTTTAAGGTATGTTCCTTGAAAGGGTAGTCCTCTTCCTTTTCAGAATAGGGTTAGGTGCAGGGAAAACTAAACCTCCTTCAAGAGCTAATATTAAATCATCCCAGCTTAATTGTCGTTGGGCGAGGTTATAGCTTACTATTAGCCTGATCAGATAGTGGTGGCTTACTACGGTTTCTATGTGTTCAGACCATCTTAGCCTCTCGATAGTGTCATGTAATAAAGAATTCAATAATGTAGGTAAATTTACATAGCACTTTGATTTTAGAACTGCTAAGAGTTTGAGTTGATGCGGCCTTACCACATCTTTGCACCCGTCGCATGTAATGTAGTTCTGGACGATTCTTGCTAGTTCTCCCCATGGTTCTCCAAGAGAAGATGGTCGAATGCCTTTGCCCTTTTTGATCAGCTCCTGTCCTTCGTCCTTGAAAGCCTTGATAGTGTCCTACAACTTCAACCGCTTACCATCCCACACTGGTCCTTCTGCCGGTAACCCAGATACTTCGGCTATCACAATGTCTGATACAGTGATTTGCCTGCCCCTTACCATGGATTTTCCATTTTGCAGATTTCGTAAGCATTCGATGGCAATTTCCTCGTTGGGTGGTTGAAATATCGTAAATTATGCTATCCACCCGGCTCGAGCTAAAATTTCCCTGGCTGCATCAGAAACAACCAGTATTAGCGGTTCTCTGCGCACTGTTCTTCCTCCCATAGTGCTTGAATTCTGCAAACGATAAGTGTAGCAGGGAAAACACAGCGACAAATAGAGTTGAGTGATGGAACAACAAATGGTTGTGATAGCTCTATCAAGTGATACTTTATAAATATAAATACCGTTATTGAGGGTTGTTATCATACCACATTTTCTGTGATCATGGAATGTTGTATCATTATGCAAAATCCAATGAAAAAATGACAACACATTCATAAGTACACTGGAGGTCCCCACCCCACTTCGAAATAATAGGTCACCTACGATAGAATGAATGAAAGGGTAAAGCACTGGTGGCGCAGTATAGGGGTGATAGATTGGCAAGGTATGCTTATTAATGAAAGGATCATAAAGGATATTAGAGTGGTGAAATCAAGGCTTGCACCGAGAATTATCAATAAGTGATAGGCTACCGTGATGTGATATGAAAAAGGAAAAGGGATAACATGCACAAGAAATAGTACTTTAGTGTTGTTATTCCACTTAATTGTTGTGATTGATTTAAAAAAATTATTCATGCATAAAGGTTCAAGGTATTTTAGGGCCATAATCTCTCCGTAGAAAACAAAAACATAAGAAGGGGGTATTATAATAGTTATTGATGTAAAATAAAACTTCAATACCATCAGCAGAGCTTTTGTTACCTGTAGGCATCCATAGCCTCGACAGAGTTGCTTTCTAACCCTTGGGAACCATGGTCCTATTTGTATAATTGGGGAAGTGTCTTATGATGTCCATAGTAGAGACCAATGTGCTGGCTTGGTAACCAGGTGAACACATTGCCATTCACTGGGAAGTAGCGAAAAGTGGTCAGACCGACTCGTGATGAGACCTCCTGTTTCCAAGGACTTTGTTTGTTTATGCACCCATTGGATCATATCCTTAGTGTGGTGGCCATAGTTGGAATGCCACTTTGTTGCTTCCTTATGATCATGGTAGGTTGGCTCATGATGAGGCCCCCTATCCTCCATCTATGGAAAAAAAAATCATTAAAACTGTTAGGAATATATATAATATATAATATATAGTATATAATATATATATAAATATAATATATATATATATATAATATAAATATATTATTTTTTATTTTTTACAGTCCCCAATTTATACATAGAGGGTGGCTCATCACTCTTAAGAGTAGGGATGGCGGAATAAGTTTACATATCAATATAAAAAAAAAAAAAAAAAAATACCCATAATCTTATTGATAATACAAGGAGAGATTTATACAGGAAAGTGGGAACTAGCTTGGTACAAATAATCAATCAGTTTGGTTTATAGTGGAAATGAGGACAATAAAGTGATATAGATAACTGTGTCCTTTTCTTTTCTTTTTTTTTGGATCATCACAAAGCAATCTTGTTAAAGATGATAGTATTCACGGTATTTTCCTGTTCCACTAGACTTCCATATTTGTTATCCTTAAATATGTATTGTACCTTTCATGCCATTAAGAGGATCATAAAGAGTGAAACTAGGGTGGTCTAGGGATGATTATGCAAGGAAGAGAAAGAGTATGTTCTCAAAAATATTCACAAAGTGTTGTTCTTTGAAAGGAATAACAAAATAAAAACCCACACAAAAAGTGTTTTTCCTTAAAGGGAATAGCAGTTGTTCCCTGTAAGGAACAGCAAAGACAAATATGCCAAAAAATGTAATGTTCCTTAGAGAGAACAACAGTTGTTCCCTATAGGGAACAACAGCTATTCCCTGTAGAGAACAACAAAGAAAACAATCACAAAATGATGTTGTTCCCTATAGGAACAACAAAGGGAATATATAAAAAAATTGTTGTTCCTTAGAGGGAATAGTCGTTGTTCCCTGTAGGGAACAACAACTATTCCCTGTAGGGAAAAGAAGTTGTTCCCTATAGGTAACAACAAGAAAAACACAGCAGTTGTTCCGTGCAGGGAACAACAAGAAAAACACATGAAAAAATTATTTTTCCTTACAGGGAACAACAAAGCAATCTATACACAAAAATTGTTGTTCCCTGTAGGGAACAGCAAGAAAAATGCATGCCAAAATTGTTGTTCCTTATAGGGAACAATAGATGTTCCCTATAGGGAAGAGCAAAGCAAATTACACACAAAAATTGTTGTTCCCTATAGGGAACAACAGTTGTTCCCTGTAGAGAATAGCAAAGCGAAATACACACAAAAATTGTTGTTCCCTGTAGGGAACAACAATGCAAAATGTATGCAGAAATTGTTGTTCCCTGTAGGGAACAACAAGGGAAAATACACACGAAAATTGCTTTTCCTTAGAGGGAACAACAATTTTTCCCTATAGGGAACATCAAAGGAAAAATAGAGAAAAAAACTAATATACAATATATTATCCAAGCAAATTCAATCAAACAGAAAGGAAAATTTATGTACAAGTTTCAAAAAAAGTAACTTCTTCACTTGACTGGTGTTGTGGAAAGGTTGCCCTCCTCAGCAAGAATTTGTATAGTGGAATCTTATTGTAACTGTTGGAAAAAGGATTCCCTTGTAAGCGGTTTGTGATAGAGACGTACTCAATGTCCATTCGCTTTAAAATAGTAGCCAGACCCATCAATGGTGGCTAATGTAAGGGTGCCATTATCATGCATCTCTTGTGTCTCATAGGGGCCTAACCATTTGGTCTGGAGTTTGCACGGGAAATCCTAGAACCTAGAATCATACAGAAGTGCCCAATCACCTTCATGGAAGATCTTCTTCTTGATGAGGGCATCATGCCATTTCACTCTTTGTTGTTGGATTAGTGCAGTATTTTGAAGAGTTGATAGCTGGATTTCATCCAATTCATTGATTTGATGTAGCCTGTTAATTTGTTCTTCATTCAAGTCAAAGCCTACTTCTTGAGCTATCGTCAATGTCTGAATTTAAAATTCTGTTGGGAACATAGGTTCTTTGCCAAAAACTAGTTGATATGGGGAGTATTCTGTGGTATTTCTCCATGTCGTGCGATATGCCCACAGGGCTTCTAGCAATCGGGTAGCCCAGTCACATCTATGTGATGTGACTGTCTTTGTTATTATAGCCTTGATTACTTTATTGGTACTTTCTACCTGGTCGCTTGCCTGTGGGTGGTATGGAGATGTGATTTTGTGCATGATATGATGATTTTTTAATGTAGCAACAACCTTATGGCCTACAAATTGTGGCCGTCCATCCGTGATTATTTCTCTAGGCAAGCCATACTGAACGAAAATTTGGAAAAGAAAGTGGATTACTGAGTGCTCCGTTTCCCTTGGTAATGCTTCTGCCTCCACCCATTTAATCACATATTCTGTTGCAACCATTATATATGTCTTTTGATTAGATGATGGGTTTATTGGGCCAATGAAATCTAATGCCCATCGTTCAAAAGGTTTAATGACTAATTGTGGATGCAAGGGCATCTCGTCAGACTATCCAGGGCGATCCATTCTTTGGTAGCTATCGCATGCCGGGAAAAACTTCTTGGCGTCCTTAAAAATGGTGGGCCAATAATAGCCCATCTGTAATACTTTATGCCTAGTCTTATGGTCTGCAGAATGTCCACCGCAAGGCCCATCATGGCAAGCTTTTAGGATGTCGAAGATTTCATCTTCCCTGACACACCTTTGGATATGCATATCTGCTCTTGTGTGAAAGAGATATCCTCCAATCCAGGAGAACTGAGTGCTACGTTGTACTATTAGTTTTATTTCACTAGGTGTCAAGTGCTTGGGTAATTTTCCCACTGCTAGGTAATTCGCGACATCTGCGTACCATGATGTTTTCATACTTACAACAAATAAGTGCTCATCAGGGAACTGGTCTTCTATTGCTACCGAGTCATCTTTCTTTGGCACACGTGAGAGGAAGTCTGCTACCAGATTTTCCTTTCTTGGTCAATCCTTGGTTGTTATGTCGAATTCCTACAAAAGGATCAACCATCGTGTCACTCTTCCATTCGTAATATGTTTATTAGCTAAATATTTAATAGCAAAGTGATCAGTATACAAAACCACAGGGTATCTTGTTATATAGTGTCTGAATTTGTTAATAGCATAGATTACAACCAAAAATTCTTTCTCGGTTACGGTGTAATTCAACTCAGTAGGAGTTAAATTTTTGTTAATGTAGTATATCGCATAAGGCTTCTTATCTTCCTCTTGGCTGACAACTGCTCCAATGGCTGTATCTGATGCATTGGATGAAATCTGAAATGGCAAATCCCAGTTTGGGCCCCGTAATATTGGGGCTATTGATACTAGCCATTTTAAATCTTCAAAAGCAGTTTCACATTTGTCAGTCCATAAAAAATTGATATTTCCTATTAAAGCATATAATTGTGCAGCAATTTGGGAGAAATTCTTTATAAATCTTCTATAATATTTAGAAAATCCCAAAAAACTACATACCTCAGTTTATGTGCAGGGGGTAGCTATTAAGAGGATTATCTGAATTTTTGTTGGATCTACCTAAATTCCAGCTTCTGAGATGTAGTGACCTAAGATGAGGCCCTCGGTCATCATCATGTGGCATTTCTCATGGCTTAAGCAGAGCTTGGTAGCAATGCATATTTGCAGGATTTTCTCTAGCGTTTGTAATACCGGCTCAAATTCATCTCCATAGGGTGTAAAGTCATCCATGTACACCTCGAGTCCCTCATTTATCAAGTCTAAAAAAATGTTGAGTATGGCTCTCTGGAATGTGGCAGGTGCATTGCATAGTCCAAAAGGTAATACCCTGTAAGAAAATGTCCCCTAGGGGCAGGTGAAGGTAGTCTTATCCTGGCCTTTAGGGAAATTTGGATTTGGTTGTAGCCATTGAAGCCGTTTAGTAAAGAGAAGAATTTTTTACCTGCCAATGTGTCTAAGACCTGGTCGAAGAACGGGAGGGGAAAATGATCTTTTTTGGTTGCTTTATTAAGCACTCTATAATCGACACATATTCACCACTTCCCATTCTTTTTAAGCACCACAATTAATGGAGAAACTCATTTGCTATCAGATATAGGATAGATGAAATTTACATCTAATAGTTTTTGTAGTTCATCTTTAACAACATCTTTAAGGTGAGGGTTTAACCTCCATTGAGGTTGTCGAATGGGCCTCACATATTTCTCTATATAGATGTGGTGCATGCATAATTGGGGATCAATCCCTTTCATGTTTGGGTAATCCCAGGCGAAAGCCTCTTTATATTTTCTAAGGAGTTGAACAAGCCTATGCTCCTAGTCATCAATCAGGTTTTTGTTAATGTTTAGGACTTTCCCTGGCTCAATTTCAATGGGTTTGCTATTATAAAAATTGTTGTTGGTATTGTCTGGTCATTAATATCTTTTAAGGTATCTTCTTCAATTTCGTTATCCAAGGCTGCTTCAATCATGTGACATTTTAGATTGGATACATCATCTAGTTGGTTAATGTAAGTGTTAATAATGTCATCTTCTGTTTGATTCTTAAATTTAAGAGAATCTTCTACAGTTAGCGGTGATCGAATGTTTTCAGTTAAATATGATACAGGTTGTTTTTTAATTTTTATTATTGTTAGGCTTGGCTGAGCTGGAGGATATAAAGCTAGATTCTTCACATTACTTCCTCTTGCTATAGTCATACTACCTATTCGATAGCTTATGTAAGCATCTGCGGTTCCTAGCCAAGGTCTACCTAGAATTAGTGGATGTCCATCTAGCCAGTTTCTAGGATTAATAATCAAGAAATCTGCTAGGTATTCCCAAGAATCTACAGACACCATTACATCCTATAGTGTCCCTTTTGGTTTGACAACCGATTGGTCAGCAAGTTCCAGCAAGGTCGTAGTTGGATCCAAGGCTGTAATGCCAAGTTTTTGACATGTTGCTGTTGTGAGAATATTAATGCCTGCTCCTAGATCAACTAATGCATTGGGGAAGGAACATCCATTTATTTGTACTGTGACTATAGGGTTTCTTGGGTCCTCATATTTCACCGGTGTTTCTCTGCCTGATAATAAATCAAACAAAGTTCTGACTATGTGGACAGTTGGGGTTGTTTTTTTTTTCCTCTTAGGCTTTTTAGTACACAATTCCTTAATATTTTTTGCATAAATTGGAATGTCTTGAATAGCCTGGAGGAGAGGTATTTTAACACACAGATTTTTTAATTCTCCAAGAAGATCGAAATCGGGATATTCTATTAAGCAGGGTATAATCAATCTCTCTGGGAATGGTGGAGAAGAGGTAATGGTTTGATCGTGGCTTTTCTATTTAATCGTATTCTCCACTTGAGGTGTTTGTTCTATAGGTAATAGATCTTCTAATTGTATATTTTTACTCCCCTCTGACTCAATTATCTGTCTAGACCTTAATTTGAGTTCATTACACTCTCTCAACTTAGTTTCTCACTTCATTCCTTCAATAATTTGCACAGATTGGACTGGTCTATTGTTAAGAATTTTCGTAGAATTTTTCTACAAATCAACTAGATTTGATACCATGTAGAACTTTTTCTACAAATCAGCTAGCTCTGATACCATGTAGAAATTTCACCTGTAGAACAAACCGATATATGCAATGTCCTAAAGCATAATACTTATTCTACTTCTACAAACATTAAGCGGAAGCATATCGAATTCATGAGCAACATCAAGTAGAAACATGCATAACTGATCAAGAGAAATCAATCACACATAACACAGAATATATCACTGGGGAAAGCACCAGCATAAAACCCCAACACTGTATTATCAATCAAGTGGAAATCCTTTTCAACATACAAAAAGAATCAACTCAATAGCTATCCTGCTCTCTCTGTACTCTGATGATCTTCAATCAGAAGATAAAAAACATGGACTACCTAGGCCTCAATATATAGGCCACAAGTCCTCCAATCTCCTATAATAGATCCTTCTCCATGAAAGGAATACTTACTAGAAATATCCAAGAATCTGATAGTACACTGTCCCATATCTGATCTCAACTGGGTCTCTGACAGAACTGACATGCAACAATTATCCATGAGTGAATTCTCAATTATCTAAAATAATAATTGTCACATGCATGCAAGCATTAACAAACTATATTTTGTTATTTTAACAACTTGTTAAAATAATCTAACTGGACTTGACTAGTTAGAACTAAGTCAACTAATTCTCTCATTATAGAACTCATAATTATTCCCTCAATCAGTGGAGAAAATTAAGGATAAATTCCTCAATCAGTGGGACAACTCACATGCATGCTCACAAAGACTTCAAATTCGAATTTCCTTAACTAATTAACTCAACTGAATTAATTAATTAATATTTCTAACTGCTATTAAGACAAAAATTAATTTTACTTCCTATAGATAGACTAGGGACTGCTATAAATAGGAAGGGACCTAGAAATGCTATTTTTACAACTTTCTATTTTCAGCAGTTTCACCTCTCACCCAATGTGGCCAATGACCTCACTGGCCAAACTGTGATTTTTAGACATGCTATTTTTAGCAGGTCTATTTTTAGCACATTCTAAATTTAGCATTTCTTGTTGCACACTTTTCAATAGTCCCTCTCAACAAGAAAGGCTTTCTCTCTAACCCGATCCTGTAACTCTGGAATGTTCTGCATGTAACACATCTACTCGATCCACTTGATCCAACAACACTTGGAACAAAAACACTCCCAATTGACCACTCTATTGGGTTAGGAACATACTCTAATGTTGAAGCTCTACCTGCTACCTACAAGTGCTCCCTCATTGACATCTACGCTACTGCAACATCTCCATGCATCTCGCACCATTGCACACCTCTCTGTGCCACCTAGCACTGTGAAAAACACTTGCGCCTCTCACATTGCTACAGCCTGCTAGCTATGCACTGTCCTGGGATTCCCTGCACTGTCGCTCTCTCTACCACTCCATCCACATCTGTCTCTACCCAATCAGTCAGTTTCTACTACTCCACATCGGGGCTCTTGTAGTAAGGTCTCATCCAAGAGGTTGGGTACCTCAAGGATCCTGCCCCTCCTCCTTGGGACGATCACTCTATATCGCCCCACTTCCTACCTGGAGGTATGGCTACATGTGATCCCTTTGCCCACTTGGCTTGAATTTTCCCCCTACTGGAGGTCTCTGCATGAGTAGATGTCTCTATTTGATCTCCTCTCATCTTGCCCTGTTGTGGCTGCTCCACAACCTCCTGAAGTTATTGCACCAATCGTGGATCCTCCACAATCGTCTGAGACTTCTTCTGGCTCTGCATGTTGAGAGGTAATATACCCTCCCTCTCAAACACCAAGTCTGTAACCTTTGCCTTGCTCCTCAAGGCTTTGCATGCATCTTGTACCTCAAGTGCATACAGGTTCTTGGCTAGCACACCAATCTATTTCCACTTTCCCGTCGTCACAAATATTTTTAGAAAAGGAGATAATTTTAAATCAGCGATATCTCCCTCATCCAAACTCCAATTCAACCATTTTTTTTTTTATATTTTGGGTACTTTTCCGCAAGGAATCCAAATCTGCTATTTATTTCTGAATTTTTTTTATAGAAATTTTCATATCTGCTCTACAAACTCTCAGACCAAAACTCAAAACTTTGAAATCTCCTCTCAATATACCGTTCTTGCTTGATCACTTGTGCTCCGATACCATGTAGAAATTTTCTACAAATCAGCTAGCTCTGATACCATGTAGAAGTTTTGTAGAATTTTTCTACAAATCAGCTAGCTTTGATACCATGTAGAACTTTTTCTACAAATCAGCTAGCTTTGATACCATGTATAAATTTCACCTGTAGAACAAACCGATATATGCAATGTCCTAAAACATAATACTTGTTCTACTTCTACAAAACATTAAGCAGAAGCATAATCGAATTCATGAGCAACATCAAGTAGAAACATGCATAACTGATCAAGAGAAATTCAATCACACATAACACGAATATATCACTGGGCAAGCACAGCATAAAACCCCACACTGTATTATCATCAAGTGAAATCCTTTTCAACATACAAAAAGAACAACTCAATAGCTATCTGTCTCTCTGTACTCTGATGATCTTCATCAGAAGATAAAAACATGGACTACCTGGCCCAATATATAGGGCCACAAGTCCTCCAATCTCCTGAATAATCCTTCTCCATGAAAGGAATACTTACTAGAAATATCAGAATATCTTAGTAACTGCCCAATTCTGATTCTCACTGGGTCTCGACCGAACTGACATGCAACATTATCCATGAGTGAATTCTCAATTATCTAAAATAATAATTGTCACATGCATGCAAGCATTAACAAACTATATTTTATTATTTTAACAACTTGTTAAAATAATCTAACTGGACTTGATTAGTTAGAACTAAGTCAACTGATCCTCTCATTATAGAACTCATAATTATTCCCTCAATCAGTGGAGGAAATTAAGGGTAAATTTCTCAATCAATGGGTCAACTCATGTGTATGCTCACAAAGACTTCAAATTCGAATTTCCTTAACTAATTAGCTCAATTGAATTAATTAATTAATATTTCCAATTGATGTTAAGACCAAAATTAATTTTACTTCCTATAGATAGACTAGGGACTGCTATAAATAGGAAGGGACCTAGAAATGCTATTTTTAGAACTTTCTATTTTTAGTAGTTTCACCTCTCACCCAATGTGGCCAATGACCTCACTGGCAAAACTACTATTTTTAGACATGTTATTTTTAGCAAGTCTATTTTTAGCACATGCTAAATTTAGCTTTTCTTGTTGCACACTTTTCAACATATTGTTGGGATTCAGGTTGGGCTAGGTTGGGTGTTGTGGTCATAGATTGTGTTGAGGGTTCTGCTATAATGTGTAAGGTGTTAGTAGTGTAGGTTGAGGCAAGGGGATTGTTCCTGCTGGCTGATTTGTAGGTCTTTGCCAGCTTGATTGCCAGTTTTTGTTTTGTGAAGTGGAGGGTGACCATTGGGATGGATATGTATTATTCTGCCAGAATGGTGGAAAGTAGGAGGAATTTGGCCAATTGTTGTTTTGATTTGATTGATTGGACCAAGGTGGCATAGAGAATGGTTATTGAGACCAACTAGGAAAAGGTGGCTAGTTCTGCCACGTAGCTCCTATGTATTGTTGAGAATTATATTGTGAGGGCTGAAAGAAAGAACATGGGTCAGTAGGTGTACCTGTTTGTCATGCTTGCCATTGGCAACGCTGATTTAGCAAGTAGACTAATTCTATTTATTCCTCTGCCTCCTTGAAGACTGCTTGTAACCCTGGGAGTGATGGGCAGTTTTTTGTAGCATGATCTTTAGTACATATGGCATAGGTTTGTACCATATCCAGAGGGAATTCTTTATGACTATGCTTCTTCCTACATCGAGGGAAAAAGATCACCAGGTTCTGTTCTACTTCAGCCTGCTTCTGCTTGGCTTGCATGATGTCTAATTGTGTTGTCAAAGTTCCCAAGATATCTGTTTTGAATCCTCCAGCAAGTTTCCGATTTATGCATGAGTAATGCTTCCACCAGAGATTTTGATATCCCTGGTGGTCATATTGCATTCTGTTGGTTTCAATCTCGTACTACCTCTTGGGCACCTGATACACAAATTAATAATGTTAGCATAGTCTTCCTGATATATGTAACCTTTACCCATAATATTTAATGTCTCTATCCATTGATCTTTCATCCCTTTAATCAGTGTAGTTTTTAGCACATTATCAGGCAAAGGCAGAGTTGTGTAGGGAGACCTTTGGAGGTTATATTGAAAACACTCCACATACTCTTCCAATGTTTCACTAGGTCTTGCTACCATTTGGAATATTTTGTCTTTTAGTTCCCTAGATCTACAATAGTCCTGATATTTTTTAAGGAAAGCGGTTTTCATTTGATCCCAATCATTTATGGTGCCCCCACCTAGTCCCATAAACCAACACATGGTTGCTCCCTTTAACGTAGAGGGAAACAACTTCAGTTTCTGGGGGTCGGTGGTGTAATCATAACCCTGACATAATACATCAAATTCAAACAGAAATGCATCTAGATCCTCTGATGTGAGTCCATGAAAGGTGGGAATATTTTGTATAGGGATAGCTTTCATGGGTGCATTGATAGCTGTGTCAACGATAGGATACTGTAATGTAGAGGTTTAGGGTGCTTGTGGATTATTGGCCATTTGATCAAATATATACCAGTACCCTTCCAGGATCTTTGGAGCTAGAGATTTATTCCTAGGATGACTAGAAGGGGTGGGAATGATCTTAATAACACTCCCTTGGTAAGGATACTAGGTATCCTTTGCTCAATTACTACCTGAGGGGATCTTGGTTCCTCTGTTTCCCCTATTTCTCCTCCTCCTTCACGAATATTACAAGAATTCCCTTCTTGTGAGGGACTTGGGTGCGAATTTTCAATATCCTGAAGACTCTACTCAGTTCCTTCTATTTTACTGCGGACCTCAGTGTAGGCTACAGATGGTGAGCCTGTGGCTTGAAGGGAGACAGTAAGTTGTCTGGAAGCAATGGTTTGGGGACCTACTGATGGCTGAGATTAAACTTTCTTTAAGATGTTGTCGATGAAATTTGATCATCCAAGGGTCATTGTCCCTTATATTTTTCAGGTTTGGGATGTGGAATTGGATTGTTTTCAGGTCTTTTCTTCTTATTCATTCATGCAAAAAATTCAAATGTTTATTTCTACCTTAAGTTCCTAACGATTCTGCTGGAAAGTGAGGGGGGGAGTAGGCATTTTACTTGCTCTGTATGCAGGTTCTTACCTTCCGTTTTTAATACCTAGTTCTCTCTCAATAGACAAGCATCAAACACCTACTTCACTTTTCTGTAATTGTGTTGAAAAGTGGGCAAAGGAGCAAGCACTTTACTTTCTCGTTATGTAGGTTCTTACCTTCTGTTTTCAATACCCAATTCTTCCTCAACAACAATTATCAGATATACATCACTCTTTGTAAATGGCTACACTCTCCCTCGCAACGACATCAAAATGTTGGTTGATAAAAGGTGCCTTTTAAAACTCCTAATTATCCCACATTAATCATCAACTCGGGCAATTCCTCTTATTTCAAGAGTGTACACAGTATGTGGCTGCTATTAATTCAAAGAGTAATGTTTCCTAAATTGTAGTATAGATCTTGACATAAGAATAAATGGATGCATCTAATAAACTCCAATTGTAATTATTAAAGGAAATATCAAAGCTCAATCCTCTACTGAAATCAAATCTTACAACTATTCAAGTAACAACATCATCAGCCAAGAGCACAGTAACAATAAATCACCTCTTCTTAGCTGATTCAATATAAACTATACTCAATCTCTATAAATCAATCAAGATAGGAACGATATCAATTCTGAGAGTCTAATAGCAATAATCAAACTCTTACAGATGATTAAATCAATGCAATGCACTATCTAGATAATTCACGTTGTAATAAACAAAAATCAGATTAAATGATAGAGTTGTAAATTATAAACAGAACATACAAATGCTTCCTGGTGTCTGACATTATCACCCTTTCCTTAATGAATGCAAGTGATGCATGATCATCCATAAATTGATTCCTCTGTGCCTGTACAATACTCTTCTTCAGCTCATCAAATGATAGATTGTACAAATCCATGACCAGATCATCATCCAGGAGAACATTATCTCCTTGCTTGCTTGGGATAGGTTCTGACACTAAATGTAGTGGATAATGAGAGATGACCTTTGGTGCTCTCGACATAAGGTCATTGTCTTCATTTTGTGGCTCTTGTTCCAAATCCATGTCTATCACTTCAATTAGCTACTCAATCTACTGAGAAAGCTCCTGATCCTGCATTTGTTCACTCTCCTCCTCTATTGCTGGTTGTTCCAACTCTTCGACCTGTATGTGCGTTATTTCATCTGTCATCACACCTTGCCTTTGTTCTTCTTCCTG
The DNA here is from genome assembly GCA_000404065.3 of Pinus taeda. Classification (NCBI taxonomy): domain Eukaryota; kingdom Viridiplantae; phylum Streptophyta; class Pinopsida; order Pinales; family Pinaceae; genus Pinus; species Pinus taeda. The sequence goes on along the minus strand of APFE031253690.1, from coordinate 19,227 downwards.
CTTCTAATTCTCTTCTTGTTATTTCCTCCTTATCTCCCATTCTTACTTTGGTTCTTGTTATTCTTGTTGCGATCTCAGTTCTACTACCTGCAAGATCTGCTTTTCTCTCTTCCTCCTCTCCGTTGTCTATATCTTCTACTTTTTTTTGCTTCTACTACCAAAGTTTCCTACATGAAGATTGAATATTCTTTCACTTTGTAGCTTTGTTCTCCCTATATTATGTCAACAACTTCCTCTTTCCCTAATATTGTACTAGATTTCTGCCTTTTGCTACTTCTACGGGACTTGCTTCCATGTTAGCATTGACTCCTTTTCTATGAAAAGTTGAGTGTCCACATATATTGGAAATTTAACTGGCACTTTCTCAACTACTTACCCATTACTGCTTTTAGTGGCCTCTCTTGAAGCAACTCTCTTTTGTGCCATGGTACAATGACTGCTGGAGAGAAGTGCTTCACGAGTGTGGTACTTGTGGGACAAAAAGGACACTCATGGTAGGCAAACATTAGCTCTTGCAAATATAACTTCACAGCATGATCAAGCAGCAATTAGGGCATCTGATGAGAGGGATTTCACAATTTTGACTAAGAGGGGTTATTGGCTGACTGTGGAAATTGTGCACTACGCATTCATAGCAATCAATGTGGAAGCTTGAAGACTGGAAATGCGCAATGCACAATTTAGTTAGGGCCAAGGCTTGGGAGAGATTGCGCATTGCGCAGTCTCAGTGGCCAGGTTGGGAGACTAGATCCTAGAACTATGCAATGTGTAGTTGCATCCAACCTAGGATAGGCTCTGCACAATTCCAAAAACCAAGGCAGAGGCCTTGAGCTCCCAGATTGCACAGTGCATGCAGTGAAGTGTAAGATTCGGGCAAGGGGAGCCCAGATTTTCCCATGGGGAGTGTGAAAATCAAGCATATTTGAAGGATGATGTGATGTTGGGTGCATATCTGACTAAGTGTTGATGCATGAATGTGAAACAAGTGCAGAAATTGATTAACTAAAGGAAAAATGAAGCGTGTGAAGAGAGTCACCACAATAATGACCATTGGTGAAAAAATGGGAAAACTAATGCGACACTTGGGAAAGGAAATCTATAACTTGTAACAAAACTTCTACAAGCTAAAAAAAATTTAAACACCAGTATCCATGCAAAGAAACAAGTGAAACAACATCCACACAAGCTAAACAACAAAAGTGATAAAAAAAGCGGGAAAAGATGATAAAATACAAACTCACCCAGAAAAGCAACGACAATGCTCTGAAGGCTCCTTGATCTCCTCGGGAATGTGAGAGCTTGATGATCGAATGTATAAATGAGATCTAGAAGCATCCATTACATATAATTGACAAAATTGGAATTTATGACACACATGCTTGAGATCAAGGTCAAAAGCGACATTTGGCGGAAACTTCTAAGGATAGCAATGTGCCACCTTAGGGAAATTAATAATAGATCCCTACTTCCTAGGAATGCTTCTTTCCCTTTAGTTTTATTTCTTTTCCAGGGAGGAACCTGCCATGCATTTCCCAAAAATATGGAACAGTTATGGAAAGGGCTACTCAACTCTCTGGCTAATGCACTACATAGTTTCTAAGCATAGTGGGTTCTTTGCAATTTCTCAGCTAAGTGGCTCTAAATTGCCTCTCATGTTCTGCATAATTTCACATCTCAATACTTTCTTCCATCTAGTTCTGTGCAATTCCTGGGCTCAAGGCCATTTTCCCTCGAGGATTGCATAGTTCTCAAAGGCAAGCCCGAAACTGTCGAAAGACCAAGTCAAGAGATCAACTTGTGGGTTAGAAAAAGAGTTAAGTGAGCAAACACAAGCCAATATTGAAAGAATAAAGCTCAGTTGAAGCACAAGTACCTGGATCAGTGTGAGATGAGGTGTTCTGGTTTAAAAGGGAGGTTCCCAAAAGAAGCATGAGAAAAATTTTGGAGGGTGGTTATAGCCTCTACAACACTTTCCAAGGTTCTCATGATAAGAATTTTTTTTTTTTTAATACATGAATTGAGAGATGTCCTTTCTTTGTATTATAAGTATCCTTGCAATTCTGAAAATGATATTTCCAATGAAGGCAATGATAAGTGAGGGAAAAATCCTATTAACTTCCCACCTATAAATATAATCACAAATGATCCAACATAATCATTCATTTATCAGGTTAATTATACTATTGAATAATCCAGACAAATTTCCAATCTTCTGTGATGCCAAAAAGTATGTGAAAAGGTCTGGTTGATGCTAAAGTATGGGATTCCTGATTCAATCATATGAGATTCCTCTACAAACACAATTGATGGTGGATCCCTCTGAGAAGTGGGCCCTCAATTTCATAGGGCCCATTAACCCTTTGTCTTAGCAAAACTCTCATATCCTAGTTTGTGTTAGAATGCGTAACTTGGGAGCTACTCCCACAACCCTTGGGGTATTGGGTTTGTGAGGAGTTGACCCACAAAAGTGGTTTGTGGGTAGTGTACTAAAGCAATAGGTTTTGTAACCAATGTTGTGGGAGTGAAACCAAGTGGCTAAATTGTTAATTTATTCATTGATGAATTAGGGGCACCCTTGATGGGCTAAGGGGCACCTAGGGCATCATTATGTGGTGAAATGAGAATGAAATGGAATTTATTTTTATTGTGGGTGGGGTTTTTGTAGTTGTTTTCAAGTCAACTTGACCCATGTGACATGACCCTTGGTGGAGGAGAAGACCAACATATATGACTATAAATAAAGATGAATTCAAGCTCATTCTCACACAAAACAAGTGTAAATCATCAAAAGAAGAAAATACAAGGAAAATGTTGATTTCAGGAGGGAAGCTAGCTGAAAATATGGTGTATGGTTCTATTTTTTGGCATGTTGGTTTGTGGCTAAATGTTTTGCATTTTGGTGAGAGGCTCTTCTGGATTTTTGTGAGGCTTGGAGCCCTAATTTCTGGTAATAGGGTAGAAACAAGGGTCAAGTTCCTTGACCTTCTATTAGAGCCTAAATCTGCCTTAGGCTGAAGGAAGGCAAAATTCAGGGTAACCACAAACCACGCTTAGTCTGGTAGCTAGCCCTACCAGAACAGGAGAGGGCTCTCTCCGAGTCACGCTCAGTGAAGAATAAACAATATGGTCTAAGATGAATTAAAATGAATACTAATTGTAGGCTAGTAAATAGATATGGAACAAGAGGCAATTTTTATGAATGACTGAGTTTTCTAGGCTGTATGGGGATAAAGGACAGCATGAGCTGAGAAATTAAATCAAAGACACAGATTGTTTCTTGAGGCATGATAGGCAGTAAGTTTAGCAATCAAATTTGAATAATATGGAGTGGAAAGACTGTATGAGAAGCTGAAAAGGGCATAGGTGATGAATCCTTTTTAGACAGAAGAGGAACGCAGAACATGAATGCTTTCCCAAGGCAGAGCAACTAACTGGATTCTGCCTCTCATACTTAAAAAGCATTCAACTGGAAATGAAATATGAATGAATTGCAAAACATTACAAGTTACATATGAAATAGAAAGAAGAAACAAATTGCTAAACTGACACCACATGAGTCTCCTAAATTAGAGCTATATCATTTCATTAAAATCTCTGCCAAGACTGTACAATGCAAGTGTTGGGTTTTTCCTCCACACTGCTCCCAGAAATTCCAACCAACTTACCAAATGACTCTCAATACAATAAAAAAGTTTTGCTATGAGAAAGTCGATCAACCCAGGAAATGAAAAGCCAACCATCAGCAGTTACATTTAGTTACTATGATGACCAATTAAAACAAAGTAAACCTGAGCGCAGATCTTCTGGGTGACTGCTCGCCTTCCTTTTGCCACTTGGATAGAAGCCAAACTTTCATGAAAATGTTTTTTAAACTTTTCCTTTGATGCCAGGAAAAATTTTATTTTAAATGAACGGGCCCACTTGGAGAAAATTGCAAATCGAAATTTCGCGGAGCGGAAGTGATTTTGGCCTTAAGGTCTCTGTGCGCCGCGCCCAAAACTGTATGCGTCATGCCACTTTGGAGCTAATTTTGAGGCACTTCCTGAAGTCAAAATTGAGCCCAAGTGAGCTTTTTAGAAATCCCTGCCTGTCTACTTTCCAACCCAAGTGGAATTTCTGAATTTGGTGCTCATTTTCCCCTCCAAAACTTCAATCTCCCAACACTGCTTCCTGTATGTCAAAATAGGGGCAGAGAGGTCATTTTTTGGGTGTTTTTGACCTCTTGAGGACTCAAAACTTGCCCAAACTTATTGGCCATGCACCAACAGTCATGATTTTTCATGACAAATCCAAAAATATAAACTTTTTATGATTTGGAGTTCCCTATCAAAAGCGCGCACTAGGTAGCGCGCCGCACAGGGAGAAAAACCCTGTTTTTTGTACCAAAATTTGTCAAAATGCCAAAAATGCCCCAGATTTCTTGAAATTTGGGCTGGAGCTTCTCCATCAAGTTTCATGCTAAGCTAAAGAGGCTTCAGCCAATATCTGAAGACAATGATGCTCCCTTTGCCTCTTTTTCTTCCTTATTGCCTTCTTTAGTTTTGCCTTTAAATTCCTTATTCGTGCCTTACAAACATGATTGCATGCCCAATAATGGTTTTTCATGTGCCTGAGCATGTACTTGTCCTTGTTTGCTTTTTCCAATAGCTCCTCTAAGTGGATGTTGATCCTCTCGAGCCAATTCTCTCGATCAGCCTCTATCTCCTGCTGAATGGGTGTCCTCTCATTTAGGCCTCGTTGGGCAGCTTGCCGGTCTTCATGGATGTTTTTCCACCTCTATGAGGCCTATTGGGTGCATGTACCTTTGTTGGCGAATCACTGTGTGTCTCTTCTTCATGATCATAGGACGGATCAGATGTCATGTCTGCTGGTGGACAAACTGTCTTGGACAAATAGGTGTGGATATGTCACACTGTCTTGTAATGCCTTTGATGATGTGCTTGACCTTTGTCAAAAAGAGAAAATATTGAAATGAGGGAAAGTAAGGGGAGGGAAAAATAGTGAGGGATTAAGTACTATTGGGAGAGATTTGTTTGGGAAATATAGGAGGGTTGTGAGGGGTTTTATGTGTGGGATAGGGTTTAGGGTTTCACCTTTGAAAGTTTTAGGAAAGGGAATTTAGGATAGGGGTTTAGTAACTTTAGGGGATGGGGAAAATGGAGTCAAGGAACAAAGGGAATTAAGGACAAGAGAAATAACAGAAAAGAGTAACCTTGGTGGCGAACAATTTTTGAAACCCTAGGCAGCAGTTTACATGTGAGGAATTCAAAATGAAAGGGTTTGAATTTTTGTTTCAATCATTAGCATCCATAAACCACCATACCCTAGCACAAACTTGGATGAAACACAAAAATGGAGGCTCTACCTACTTGTGGAATGGAGAATTTGAAATTTGGAGGAAGATTTAAATGAATTTCAGGCCTTTTAGCCCAGTGCGTTGCGCCAGTGTAAATTTACACTGGAAAATTTCTCCCAGTGCGCCGCGCCTTCCCAGTCCGCCGTGCATTTTTCCAGGCGACTTTTAGAGGTCTTCCTAGTTTCCAAATTGGGTACAGGTTAGCTCGTTGGAAAGGTATTTGAGTCTACTTTCCAACCCAATTGGAATTTTTTCATTTGGAGTTCATTTTCCCTGTCAAAAATCAAATCTCCCAAGACTGGTCAAAATGTGCCAAATGAGGCTGCCTCAAGGCAGGGTGCTGTTGCAGTCAACTTGTAAAGGTGTTACTCAACTCCAAATTGAGCTCATGATAGCTCATTAGAAATATCTTTGTGTATATTTATCATTTTAATCATCAAATAAGTCCTTTGGCTAACCAAGCTAGAAGAAAACTTGATTTTCCCAAGGTCACTTTAGAGGTGCATCAATTGTCCCGAGGCAATTTTATTTTTGACATTTCTCTAAAACCATGACACCTGTGTAAAAGTGAATGAGGTTTTTCTTCCTTGGCCTATTGTGGACAAAAACCTCTCTCAGTTTTCCAAAATTCATATTTTCTTGCTTAGAAACATCATTTGAGTGAATTATTGAGCCTTCCTCTGGCCTACAAGTATTATTGAAGAACTTTGAGAACAACAATTTCCAAACCTTAGACCTAATGACCAAGTTGACTCTTTGCTTATCAAGCGATAAAAACAAGACTGTAAATGATTTCAAGACTGTCTTAATGAACTTTAATAAACAGAGTTGAGCCAGCAGGACATGGCATAAGGGATAAATGAGTGACCAAGTCCTTTCGTCAGATTATGGCATGCCCCTAGCGAAATGCAGCTGAGTGAATGGAGCGAGACACCTAAAAATGAGATGCGAAAAGAGTTTTGATCTCTGATGGAGGACTGAAAAGACCGAATCTAACACCTTCAACACAAGAGAATTACCTAAGGCTGAGACTACTAGAGAAACCATAGCCCTATGTTTAGAGGTTGAACTAAGGTAGTTGTAGAGAGATAAGATCCGAACATGTCGTGGGAGTGAGAGGCTAGCATAGGGTCGAGAATCTCAGAGGATGTGTAGTACTAAACAGAGTTACCTCAGAGCTAATTAGAGGAAAATGAGGTATGTTATGAAAGTTTTTCTTATGGTTGATGAAGTTGTAGTGTGTGGTAGGTATGTTCATAGGTATTAAACAATAATTGTTTGTGCCCAAGTTTTGTGATATTATTGGATTAATATCACTGATAGGTGGCAACTTTGTAAATCCCTAAGTATAGAAATATTTGAAGGTGAAATATTATGGTTGTATGGGCTGACTAAAGTGCCCTAGATCAACTATCCTTAATGTTGTATAGGGTGTTCCAAGTGGTTTATGCTAAAATCACTAGGTTTGTCATCTTTAAGGAGCAAAGAGGAATGTGTGAGGGTTGTTTGATATGTGCCCTAGTATAGTGATTAAGGAGTTGACTTGTCATTGTTAAGAGGGTAGTATCTGGAGTCCTAAGGACTATCATCTAGGAGCATCTAGAAGGATGTCAAGAGGGAAGATTTGAAGACCATAAGAGAAGGCTATCTTGGAGGAGAAAGAACATGCTAGAGGGTAGTTTGGTGAGCCTAAGGTTAGTCATTCTAAAAGCAACTAGAGGTTTGATAGAAGAATATTTTTCAACTGGAGATGCAAGCATTCTGAAGTGCAGAAGTACTTGTGAGCAACAGAAGAGGTGGAAAAAGACCCACCATAAGTGTTCAAGGTACATAGACTGAAAGGGTTGGGTAGAGTGCTCCTTCAACAAGAAATTCAATTGTATCTTGCTAAGTGTAGAATGGTAGTCATAAGTTGTTGAATCCAAGCCTTAGGTGTTCTCATATCAAGGATAGTTGTAATGGTTGTGATCCTTGGTACAATAACCCTATGTTTGTTGTATTAAATTTGTAATATAACAAGTTTTGGGTTGAAAATTTATCTTGTGTACTACATTGATTCACTGTAGTACGTATTATATTGTGCAAAGTGCTTATGTTGTGGAATTTTAGTATGTTTACGATCATGTATTAGACATAAACCTGATTTTGAAGTGCCAAGGAAAAATCAATAGTTTGCATAAACTATGTTACAAAGTGGATGGAAGCCAAACCACTCCCTATAGCTATATTACAAGTGGTGGCAAAACTTTTCCATAGAGAAATCTTCGTCATAATTGGGATACTCAATAAGTTTTCATGGATGGAGGTGATCAATTCACTTCAAAACATATTAGAACCATTACGTAACTCTACTAAATTAAACACATGATAATTGCAACATATCACCCACAGGCCAATGGGAAAGTGGAACGAACAAATAAAATCCTTGAGACCATTTTAAAGAGATTGTTTAGCTACATCTTAAGGATTGGGTAGATAAACTTCTAGATGACTTATTGGCATATAAACCACATGGAAAAACACCATAGGTTGTACTCCATACAAGCTCATGTATAGGAAGCAAGCTATCCTTCCCATAGAGACCAAACTGATAACTTTGAGAACCACACTTCAACTAGGCGTGGACTTATCTGAAAAACAACTCCAGTGGTTCCATTAGATCAGTGAATTGGATGAACTTCATCAAACTTCCTTACAATATGTGTCCTTCAACAACAAAGGGCTAGGTGGTGCTAAGCAACTCATACAAGAATTTTGTGCAAACCATTGCATTATTACCATGATTCCTCCTCTTACAAAAACAAAAAGATAATGTAAGGTAATTAGATGGAGTCCCTAGGAGAAATAAAGATTAATGACATGATTGCAAAGTTTTGTTTTTCTTATATTGGTATGTGATACTATAGGAAGTTATATATTGTTATACGTTTGTTTATAAATGAATATATGATTTGGAAGTTTAATTATTCTTGCAGCATTGATATGTTTATGAAATCGATGACTACAATATTATTGTCAACATGTCATCTTATTTATTGGTTTTCAAACATTTCCACATTAAGATAACATTCTTGATGATTTCATTGCACCAAAAAGAATGGAGACATTGTAAGGATCACCATCTTGATCATAGTAGGTATATGTGCTTAATCATGAGACCATATTAACCAAACCTCAATTTATAGCAGTGGGTATGTACAACCTCCTCAACCTATTAATGAGTCAACAACACCTTAAATATTTGTTGTCGTAAATCTTACAAGTGCATTATCCAACATCCAACAGTGGATATTTATAGCCTCCTCCACCTATTAATGAGTCAATAGCACCTTAAATATTGGTTGTCGTAAATCTTAGGAAAGAGATATGAGATCATACATACTTATGAAGGAGATATGAGATCATACAAACTAAGTTGGAAATTTATGAGACATGAATTATAATATACTCCACTGAAATCCAAGGGGCACATTGGGTCTCTCAACTGAAGTAGACAACTGAGCCCTTTGACCCTCATTTGTGCCCTTCTGCTCAAGTGGAGAAATGGAATTTTACAACTTGTTTGAACAATCAGTAGCTCTTTAAACTTATCATTAAAACGATTGATAACTAACATGGGAATACATAAAGCTATTGGTTACAAGTATGATAAGAGTTTTTTTTCACTTCCATTAGTTGATATGATTTGTTTTGAAAGTATTAGATTTCTCTAATCTGTCGAAAATGGGTGTAGAAAGATAATCTCCACGACCATTTTCCCCTTCATCTTTCCCTCTGTTTCCTCATTATTTGCATGGAAAAATACCAAGTGTCTAAAATTACCTTTGTGCTTTCACAAACTACCCCCATTTGGATTATGATATCGCCCCTCAATCATAGGCTTACCATTAAATCCAGTCCTCACTCACTCTGCTTTGAGCTTCATACCAACCTAATGGCCATTTGTGGCTCTTGGCCTTAATACCCTATGTTAAAACTGTTATAGTATAGCTAACAACGAGGAAAAAAAGTGGCTTGAACTACTATCCAATGTGTTCTCTCACTTGTATGCAAAGCATTGTACCCACATAAAACTATATCTTTGCAGTGGGTTCGTCACCCCAATGTTCTTTTCTTAAATATATATATATGCTTAGCCTCAACAATAACATATTATCTTAACTGGCCAATCACATGATTTACATGGGAAGAGCTAAACCATATTCATAAAATACAATCACACAATATAATTCCCTCCTCCTATAAGCAAGTTACCCACCTGTGTGCAATTTCGAGAAACCTTTTGTGGTCTCATATCAGAGTTACGCACACTGCATAAGTAGCCTCAGTCATATTAACCTGTCAACCATGAATAGCCTCTTGTTGTCTCATATCATATTTCAATATTATGAAAATTTATTTGTAAGTATCTCTTGCCCTTTGTCTCACACTAAGGATACCAAGGCTTAATCATATCTTGTCTTATAGAGTTTGAATGTATAATCAGGGTCCATGCACATTGTTTGAAAGATACAGGTTGGTCCACGATTTGGAAGTCCCACCGCTTTGTTTTGTGCGACCCCTAGCCCATACCATTGTTGAACCTACTGTACCAATCAATCACATTTTCACCCCATACTTACCATTTTTGGTCTCCTACACTAATAAAATGTTTTTTATTTTGAATTCTTTATATAATCACACTCAAAAAACAATATAATGGGAAATTTGTAAAGTTTATGCAAAGTTTTGAGATCAACTTGAGCAAGAAAAGACTCATCTCATCTCATATCCTATGGAGAGTATATGTTTCATCATTATATTTACCTAGTCTCATACATAAATTCTTCCTCCCACTGAATTTCATAAACAAACTTATAAACAACCTTATAAATAAATAAAATGGGGGGCCTCAGAATACTATTAGACCTTGTTTAGCTGAAAATATTTCATGTGTTTCCCATCCTGTTCTATGATATATATTTGTTGCATTTTTCCTCACATTCACATTGGTCTTGCTTTGATTTCCAATGGGCATAAGTTTCAATATTAATTGCTTGTACTAGAACATATGAATTTTATCATACATGTCTTGCATTCATGTATAAACGACTCCCTCCACATATCATATAATTGTGTTTTTCACTTTGTGTATCTATGCAAAAAAATTTCACACTCATGTGAGATATGACTTCAGGTAGTCCTTTATCTAGTTAATCATACACTTATGTTCAAGATGTTAATGGTTGCATGATATCTTCTAATTACATTACAACATGAGCTTATTTAGTAGAGGTTCATGATGAAATAGAAGAGGACAAAAAAAAAGGGCTAACATGTCATCAAGGGAGAACAAAAATAAGATGATTGGATTTTATATTCATTTTATGCATATTCTAAGGAATTTAACTAGTTAATTCAAATTAGACACTTTTACCTCATATTCCTTCCTCACCCTCCTCCTACTCCACATGAATCTTAGAACATACCTCTACCTCATTTGAGTATAATGGAATTTCTTTCCTACTCCACATGAACCTTAGAAAATACCTCTAACTCAACTAAGTATAATGTAATTTCTAGAACCTCAAGTGCCCCAGCAGTAGCTAGCACAAAATGATGGTTGGGAAGCCAACCCAATCAGTTTTGCATCCAAATTTTCTCAGTGGCCCACCATTTCTCATCACTCTAATCATCCTGTGATTATCCCTCCTTGGGTACCATATTCCTTATATCATGATACTTCATTTCACACTCACCATCCCCTTGATCCCCCTACACAGTTGGTATTGGGAAAACTTCATGTGTCCGTTACACCTGTACACTCTCCTTGTGAAGCCAACTTGGCTCATACTCACTCTAGCCTTTCTATAGTTGAATGAGGAGGGAGGAGGGAAATATGTTTCACTGACATGGATTTAGAGAGACAAGGAGGAATTAAAAAGGAGGAAAATAGACCCTCATCCTTGGCTAGTCCAAGAAAAGACCCTAAGTTATTTTGGTTTTTTTTTGTGTTATCATGGTTTTTACTTCATTTTACTTGTAGCTATTTCAAAAATCAACATTGGTATATTTGTGGGATAAAACTTTATTTTGATTATGGTACATATTTTTGATGATGATGAGAGACACGAGATGACTTTTTTCCCCAGGGAAAAATCATAATTTTCATTATTGATATATTGAAAATTACGTGTAGCAAATGTTTTAAAGCATATCCAAAACTGTGTATCCAAATACTATGATAGATATCCAAAATAACTGAGTAGGTATTCTATATATACATCATCATACATCCAAGAAAAATAAAACATATACAAAAATAAACATGATAGAAGTTTGGTAGTATCATATGAGTGAACGAAAAATATCCACAAATGCTAGGATCTCTCTATTATACCCTATCTTCATTCCTGTCAAAAAGATCTATGAATGGGCGATGGTAATATTGATAATGTTCAGCTCCATTGTGCTCAATAATTATGCATGTGTCTGGGTTATGTTGTGAACCTTCTTTAGATAATTGATCAGAAATTATTTTCCTTTCCCTATATATATGTAAACAAGATATATGATCAAATTGTGCTTTAATAATTAATGTATCATCTAGAAAATTTCAAAGTGTGTGTATGTGTGTGACAACGAGCTTTCTAATTAAACCAGTTAATGACTATTTTGGAGTCACATAATACTTGTAGCCGTTGACACCCTTTTTCGAGGGAAAAGAGAAGAATAAGATTCAAGTTGTATAATTATGCAAAATTATTTGTTCCAGGACCAAAACCAAAACTCATCTTATATAAATGTTCATTACTCAAGTAAATCACAACACCTCCCCCACTTCTACCTTGCCTTTCTGAACCATCGAAGTATGCCCAAGGCTTTGAATAATCAATAGCTTCTAAGGAAATAATGTGATTGGGACCAGATCGATCCTCCTTAGGTATAAGCCCATAAATGGCAATGATCTATATAGGCATGAAAATATGATTATCAATTTTATTTTATTTTATTTTATTTATTTATTTAATTATTATTATTATTATTCTACCAATCCAGATGGCCCAACATATAAGGATCGAGATATTCCATAGTTTTTGTGTGTTTACCTTATGATACCAACCCTTCCATGCTTCATTTAATGACACTCCATGCCATCTATATCGGGTATTCAATACTTGATAAATCATGTTCCATATCATATTAGAAACATGGCAAAGTAGAAATAGGTGGCCAATTGTTTCCTTTGCATAGTTCCATAATGCACACCATGTTGGTCCCTGGAAAGCTCTTTTTTTGAGGTTATTTGCAGTAGGAATTTTGTTTGAGAGGATTCACCATAGTAATAGTTTTTCCTTTGGAAGACTCTTCAATTTCCAAGTGATATTCCACCACCATCTCATCTCTTCAGGCTTTTTGTGTGCATATGCAACCAAATAAACTTCCTTTGGATTGTAAATTCCCCATTTTGAGTGAATCCATACAAGTTCATCTTCTTGATCCATAATCCTAACATGTGCATTAGGCAAGGGATTTGTATAATCCTACCAATCTTGATGCCAATGTATTGGTATATTTAAATCTTGTGCAGATAAGCATCCCTGACCACAAATGGATGAGTTATCTGGATATGATATCTGATTAATTATTTTTATGCCCTATTCATTTAAAAAATTCACAAATTCAAGAGGGGCGATATACCTGTTGCCACATCCTGACCAAGGATCAATCCCATTTAGCACTTGCTCACCTATGCCTATTCTCCATGCCAAACAAGATTCAATAATGTTGAAAGAAGCCAAAACTTCTTTCCAGATTGATGAGATATTCATTCTGATTTTTTTTTTTGCAATTTGACCCATTCTACAATAGATAAAGGATGAATATACTTTCTGATGACCACCTCTGAGAAAAGACTCCTAGATGTGATTAACTTCCATCCACCCTTTGCTACAAGAGCTCTTGAGAAACAATATAAATATTTGATGCCCAATCACTCCCATTTCTTAGGAAGGGCTATACAGTCCCATCTGATCCATGCGAAAATCCAACCTTCTTTGGAACCATTCCATAAATATTCACAACATCATTTTCGTATGAGATGTAAAATTCCTTTAGGTATCCAAGCTAGAGTCATCGAAAAAATAGATATTTCCTTCAGAACATATTTAATAAGAATTAACCTTCCCGCTTGAGATAACCATCGATGGCTCCAGATTTTAAGTCTCTTTTCAATTTTAGCAATCATCCACATCCAGTCAGTCTTCCTATAGTCATTTGATTTAAGGTGAAAGCCTAGTTACTTGATGTCATCTTCAAGGTCTACATGATGGAAAGGAAACAATCCAAGCACATATGACAACTCATCCCTAGTGCATCTTGTAGTAGAAATTTTGGACTTTTGTTAAATTGTTTCCATACTTGTAGCTTTCCTACATAATTTAATAATATGATATAATGTTATAGATTCACGCCGAGAGTCATCAAGAAAAATTAACACATCATCTAAAAAACGTAAGTGAGTCAGATGAATATTCCTTGCAAGAGGCATGCCTTTCAAATTTCCCCTTCTCTTTGTATCCTCTATCAATCTACTAAGGCCTTCCATAATTAGTAGAAATAGTAACGGAGATAGAGGGAACCCCTGCTACAACCCTCTCTCGGCATGGAATAACTTTGATGTTGATCCATATATTAGAATCGCAAATGAATTTGATGTAATACAACACATGATCTAGTTTTGAAGCCAATATGAAATCCTAGATGAGTAAGAAACATTATGATATATATAAAACTATATTTATCATAAGATTTTGACAAATTGATCTTGAGAATCATTCCCTTCAATTTCCTAGTCTTTAGGCTATGCATCTCTTCTTATGCAACTCCAATGGATATGTGGATCTGACACTGTTATCAGGAAATCTAGTGTCCATTCAAAGCTGCTAGTCCCACTAAGACGGGTAGCTATCTTAGAAACAAACAAACTAAAGTTACTTTCATTTTCCTTTATGAGAAGTAGATAGTAGAGGAGCAAAGAATACCAACCTCAATCTTTCGCTTGGTTCCTTGCTTGTTCCTTCTCCCCTTTGACAGATCTTTTATGCTCCTTCCTTGCTTACCTCGCTTCAAAGAGTACCTGTAAAGTCAAAGCAGCATAATACCTTCAAAGTACTTGGATCTACAATCATAAACAATATAGGACCAGATATATATTGACCACACAAATGCATATATCATTAAAACTCGAATAGCTTTATTGATAGAAAGAGTAGAAGAGAGGATTACAACCCATTGATCTGACCCAACGTCATCCTCC